>CAUYTI010120838.1:0-12817 GCA_963575145.1 Galago senegalensis | reverse complement strand
GTCTTCATCTTTTTCAATGGCTGAATAGTATTCCATGGCATACATATACCACAGCTTGTTAATCCATTCCTGGGTTGGTGGGCATTTAGGCTTTTTCCACATTTTAGTGATAATAAATTGAGCTGTGATAAACAGTCTAGTATAATTGTCTTTATAATAAAATTTTTTTCCCCCTCTGGATAGACGCCAGTAATGGGATTACAGGATCAAATGGGAGGTCTAGTTTGAGTTCTTTGAGGTTTTTCCATACTTCCTTCCAAAAAGGTTGTATTAGTTTGCAGTCCTACCAGCAGTGTAAAAATGTTCCTTTCTCTCCACATCTCTGCCACCATCTCCAGTTTTGAGATTTTGTGATATGGGCCATTCTCGCTGGGGTTAGAGGATATTTCAGGGTGGTTTTAACTTGCATTTCTCTACTAATTAGAGATGATAAGCATTTTTTATATGTTTGCTAGCCATTTGTCTGTCTTCCTGAGAGAAGGTTCTGTTCATCTCTCTTTCTCATCGATGTATGGGATTGTTGGCTTTTTTCATGTGGATTAATTGAAGTTCTCTATAGATCCTAGTTATTAAGCTTTTGTCTGATTCAAAATATGCAAATATCCTTTCCATTGTGTAGGTTGCCTATTTGCTTTAGCTGTTGTCTCCTTAGCTGTATAGAAGCTTTTCAGTTTAATTAAATCCCATTTGTTTATTTTTGTTGTTGGAATTGCCATGGCAGTCTTCTTTATAAGGTCTTTCTCCAAGCTGATATATTCCAGTGTCTTTCCTATTCTTTCTTTGAGGAATTTCATTGTTTCATGCCTTAAATTTTAGTCCTTTATGCATCTTGAATCAATTTTTGTGAGTAGAGAAAGGTGTGGGTCCAGTTTCAGTCTTATACATGTGGATATCCAGTTCTCCCAGCAGCATTTATTGAATAGGGAGTCTTTCCCCCAGTGTACTTTTTTTTTTTTGTAGAGACAGAGTCTCACTGTTGCCCTCGGTAGAGTGCCATAGTGTTACACAGCTCGCAGGAACCTCCAACACCTGGGCTCAGGTGATTCTCTTGCCTCAGCCTCCCAAGTAGCTGGGACTACAGGTGCCCGCCACAGCAGTGTACGTTCTTGTTTGGTTTATCAAAGATTAGGTGGTTGTAAGTTGTTGGTTTCATTTCCTGGTTTTCTATTAGATTCTAAATGCCTGTGTCTCTATTTTTGTGCCAGTACCATGCTGTCTTGACCACTATGGCTTTGTAGTACAGCCCAAAATCTGGTATGCTGATGCCCCCAGCTTTGTTTTTATTATTAAGAAATGCCTTGGCTACATGGGGTATTTTCTGGTTCTGTACAAAAGGCAGAATCATTTTTTCCAAGTCTTGAAAATAGGATGTTGGTATTTTAATAGGGATGGCATTGAATCAGTAGATTGCTCTGGGAAGTATAGACATTTTAACATGTTGATTCTTCCCAGCCATTAGCATGGTATGTTTTTCCATTTGTTAAAGTCCTCTGCTATTTCCTTTCTTAGGGTTTCATAATTTTCTTTATAGAGGTCCTTCACCTCTTTTGTTAGGTATATTCCTAGGTATTTCATTTTCTTTGATTCTATGGTAAAGGGAGTTGTATCCTTAATTAGCCTCTCATCTTGGCTGTTATTGGTGTATAAAAAGGCAACTGACTTGTGAACATTTATTTTATATCTTGAGACATTACTGTATTTTTTGATGACTTCTAGGAGTCTTGTGGTTGAGTCCTTGGGGTTCTCTAAGTATAAGATCATATTGTCAGCAAAGAGGGAGAGTTTGACCTCCTCTGCTCCCATTGAATGACCTTTCTTTTCTTTCTTTTTTTTTTTTTTTATTAAGCAAATAGATGCCCTCAGAATGGGAGAGAATTTTTGCAGGTTGTATTACCAGAATCCACAGAGAACTGTAAGCCCTTTATTTTTTTGTCTTGCCTAATTGTATTGGCTAGAACTTTCAGCACTATGTTGAATAGTAATGGTGACAGAGGACAACCTTGTCTGGTTCCAGTTCTAAGAGGAAAAGCTTTCAGTTTAACTCCATTCAGTAAAATATTAGCTGTGGGTTTGTCATAGATAGCTTCAATCAGTTTAAGAAATGTGCCACCTTTGCCTAAACTCTTCAGTGTTCTAATTAGAAAAGGATGCTGGATTTTATTAAATGCTTTTTCTGCATTTAGTGAGAGGATCATATGGGCTTTATTTTTGCTTCTGTTGATACGGTAAATAACGTTTATGGATTTACGTATATTAAACCAGTCTTATGTACCTGGGATAAAACCTACTTGATAATGATATATGACTTTTTTGATGATAAGCTGTAATCTATTGGCTAGGATTTTGTTGAGAATTTTTGCATCTATATTCATTAGTGAAATTGGTCTGAAGTTCTTTTTAGTTGGGTCTTTTCCTGGTTTTGGTGTCAGGGTGATGTTTGCTTCATAGAATGTGTTGGGGAAGATTACTTCCACTTCAATTTTTTGGAATAATTTCTGCAGTATGGGAATAAGTTCTTCTTTGAAGGTTTGATAGAATTCTGGCGTGAAGCCATCAGGATAAGGGCATTTTTTGTTGGGAGATTTTTTAATGTTTCTTTGATTTCAGTGCTTGAAATTGGTCTGTTCAGAAGATCTATTTTATCCTGGCTAAGTCTAGGGAGAGGGTGTGATTCCAAATATTGATCCATTTTCTTCACATTGTCAAATTTCTGGGCATAGAGTTTCTAGTAATATTCAGAGATAATCTGTTGTATCTCTGTGGCATCAGTTGTTATTTCCCTTTTATCATTTCTGATTGAGGTTACTAGAGATTTTACTTTTTTATTTCTACTTAGTCTGGCCAAAGGTTTATCTATTTTATTTATTTTTTCAAAAAAACAACTCCTTGTTTCATTAATTTTCTGAATGATTCTTTTGTTTTCAATTTCATTAATCTCTGATTTAATTTTGGATTTTTTTTCTTCTGCTGGGTTTAGACTTAGACTGTTCTTCTTTTTTCTATTCCATCACATGGCTTGTGAGTTTGTTGATACGCTCTCTCTTTTTTGAACATAGGCTTCTAAAGCGATAAATTTTCCTCTCAGGACTGCTTTTGTTGTATCCCACAGGTTTTGGTAGCTTGTGTCTTCAATTTTGTTACACTCAAGGAAGTTAATTATTTCCTTTTTTATTTCTTCCTGCACCCAACTTTCATTCAGCATAAGGTTGTTTGACTTCTATGCCTTTGTGTGCGGTTGAATGTTTTTATTGCAGTTGAATTCCACTTTCAGTGCCTTGTGGTGTGAGAAGATGCAAGGCAAAATTTCAATTCTTTTGATTCTGTTGAGGTTTGTTTTGTGTCCTAGGATATGACCAATTTTGGAGAATGTTCCATGGGGTGATGAGAAGAATGTATATTCTTTATCTTTGGGATGGAGTGTTCTATATTTGTCTATCAAGCACAGTTGTTCTAGGGTCTCATTTTAATATCTAGTATTTTTGTTTAATTTCTGTTTGGAGGATCTGTCCAGCTCTGAGAGAGGGGTGTTAAAGTCCCCTGTTATCATGGTGTTATAGGATATCATATTGCTCAGACTAAGCAAGTTCTGTTTCAAGAATCTGGGAGCATTTAAATTTAAATTGGGTGGATAAATATTTGGAATTTAAATGTCTTCTTGTTGTATTTTTCCCTTGACCAATATGAAGCGACCATCTTTGTCTTTTTTGACTTTAGTTGCTTTAAATCCATATGTATCTGAAAATAAGATTGCAACCTCTCTTTTCTTCTGAATTCTGTTTGCCTGGAGAATTGACTTCCAACGCTTAACTTTGAGTTTTAATTTGTCTTTTGATGTGAGGTGTATTTCCTGCAGATAGCAAATGGATGGCTTGTTTTTTAATCCAATCAGCCAGTCTATGCCTCTTTAGTGGGGAATTCAAACCCTTGACATTTATTGAGATAATTGGTAAGTGTGGTAGCATTCTATTCATCTTATTTTGTGAAAGTCCATTGCTTAATTTTGTCTTTTGCATCATTGTGGAAGGTAGGTCTGTCCTTTAATTTCTGGGTGTTTACTTTGTTAAAGGTCCATTGTGATAGTCAGTGTGTAGAACAGGTTGAAGTAATTCCTGTAAAGGTTGTCTTGTGGCAAATTTCCTCAATGTTTGCATATCAGTAAAAAATTTGAATTCTCTGTCAATTTTAAAGCTTAGCTTAGTGGGTTATAGAATTCTGGGCTGGAAGTTGTTCTGTTTAAGTAGATTAAAGGTAGATGACCATTGTCTTCTGGCTTGAAAAATTTCATTAGAGAAGTCTGTGGTCATCCTGATGGATTTGCTCCTGTAGGTCAGTTGGTGCTTACTCTTGGCAGCTTGTGAAATCTTTTCTTTTGTTTTGACTTTAGATAGGTTCATCACAATGTGTCTTGGAGAAGTTCTATTTGAGTTGAGGCCAGCAGGGGACTGATATCCCTCTGAAAGGAGTATGTCAGAATCTTTGGTGATATTTGGGAAATTTTCATTTATAATATTGTCTAGAATGGCTTCCACTCCTCTGGGGCATTATTCTTCCCTTTCTGGGATACCTATAACTCATATGTTTGAACACTTCATTAAGTCCCATAATTCTGTCAGTGAATGTTCTGCTCTCTCTCTCTCTCTTCTTTTCTGCCTCTTTTACTACCTGAGTTATCTCAAGAGCTTTATCCTCTATCTTTGAAGTTCTTTATTTTTCATGATGTAATCTATTGTTGATACTTTCTATTGCATCTTTAAGCTCCCTAATTTACTGCTTCAGTTCCTTTAGCTCTGCTGTATCCTTTCTATATTCTTCATTTCATTCATCTCTTATTTGATTTTGCTTTTGGATTTCCTTTTGGTTATTTTCCACTTTCTCAGCAATTCCTTCATTGTTTTCATCATCTGTATTTTAAATTCCCCTTTTGTCATTTCTAACATTTCTTTATAGGTGAAATCCTCTGCAGTAGCTACTTCATGGTCCTTGAAGGGTTTGTTCTGGACTGGTATTTCATGTTTCCAGGATTTTTCTGCTGATTCTTCCTCATGAGTGTTTTCTTGTATCTTTTTCCTTGCCATAATTTTCCTTTCACTTTCTCTTACTTTTTAAGTTACTGTGCCTCTGGCCTAAAGTTTTAATGAGTCCTTTTGGTATAGGACCAGAGGATGAGAAGATTGAAGAGCAAGAAGAGAAAAAAAAATTTAAAAAAGAAAGAAAAAAGAGAAAGGAGAGGGGGTGAGTAAAAGGAAATATTGACAGAAAGAAGAGAAGCACCAAAAGGAGATAGGAGTAATAATGGGGTACAGTAGGGTACTTTGACCCAACTTTAAGAACTCCCAATCTCTGGGGGTGCTGGGTTGGGTTGTTCCCTTGAGGTCAGCAACTCTTTGCCAGCCTGATCAGACACACTACCCCCTTCTCCACCAGGTAGAGAGAAAAGACAAAAATACTATAAATCAAACTGAAACAAAGAAACAAAAACCCTTATGGGATAAAATTGGGGGAAAAAAACAAATACTAGGGGCAGAAACACTAGCAAAAATGAAGTTCTAATTATTAAAGAAAGCAAAAATGGAAGATTTGTATTCAAACTAGAATAGTGAAGAAAAAAGAGAAAAAAAAAAGAGAAAAGAAAACTCTAGAGGAAAAATGTTGAAATTAAAAAAAAAAAACCCCAAAACAAAACCCCGAAAACAAAAAACCAAAACAGTATATATATCTTGTTGAATATTGTCCAGGCAACAGGTGATCTTGTGAGGCATGAGATGTCAATCACAATGTTGTTACAGCTGTATGAGATGGAGACTGGAGGCCTCTGATGATTTCTCAGACCCTGCAGGCTTGTGAGCCCAAATGTCTCCTCAGCCCACTTAAAAGACACTGCAAACCGTGAACCTTGGCTAAGCAGAAGCTTTCCAAGGAAAGCACTTATCACTGGGCTCTCTCCTGGCGTGGCTGCCCGCTTATCTACTATGCCAAAACCAGTTTCATTTCATGCCCCTGAGGGCCATGAATCTGCCAAACTCTTAGACCTCCACTCTTCCCCAGAGTCTCAGTCCCTGCCTTTGGGCAGCTTCATCACTAGATTACTCACCCAAAGTCTCCTGGCTGATTCCTGCATTGCAACCTGCAGGGGCAGCCCACAGCTGAATGATGTTAGCTCCTTTCGGACTCAGCGGCTCAGAGGCCCCAGACAATGCCCAAAGTCCTCCACACACTTGCCCAAGATCTCCCAAGGTAGTTCAATCAAGTGCCTGAATCCAAAACAAAAACAAAAACAAAAACAAAAAACTAAAACAGCCCACAGGCATGGCTTTTCCTGCTTACATTCTCGCTGTTCTACGGTTACAGCTTGCAGGCAGATTCCGACAGAACAAACGCACCTACCACTTGCCAGTTCTCCACTGCTTTTGTCCTCCTCGTGGGGTCCAGAAGTCTCTCACTGACTTCCTGTCACCAAAGGGAAGTTTCTGGGCAGAACCCAGTAGCCAGAGATGCCTGGAGTCTTCTCTCTGCAATCTCACTGTGGCCAGTTCTGAGAATAATTTTTAAGTTTCATCCATATTATAGCATGTATCAGAATTTCTTTACCTTTTATGTCTGAATAATAATCCATAACATGTATATACTATTTCATGTTTATCCATTCATCTATGAATGACACGTAGGTTATTTTTACCCTTTGGTTATAACTGTTTATGTCTCTGTTTTCAGTTCTTTTGTGTGTATTCCTAGAAGTAGAAATTCTAGATCATACGATAATTCTGTTGTATTTTTTGAGAAAAAGCCAAATTGCTTTCCACAGTGGTTGTACCATTTCACATTCCTGCCAACAATACACAAAGGTTCCAGTTTCTGCACATCCTTGCCAACACCTTTACCTCTGGACAACAGAGGACTTTAACTCAGTGGTTCTCAACCTTCCTAAGGCTGCAATGTATTTTCATTGTTACAAAGGGGTCACAACCCACAGGTTGAGAACAACTGCTTTAACTTAATTTCTTTCTTCCTAACATGTATATTTATGAATTTTATTCAATTATTTTATTTCATGACACATTTTTGTAATTATTTTATATAATAAAATAATGTTGATGTCCTTTTAAATTGATTTGTATATATTTCCTAGTTATTTTGCTCCTTTTTCTTCATACCTTAGATCTTCTCTCTGAGATTATATGCCATAGAATGTTTTTTTTTTTTTTGAGAGTCATATAATTCCAAATTTTCTAAATGTATGTGTTTGTTTGTTTGTTTGAAAACTCCTTTTTCTGTCAGTCTTGGAAGATACTTTTGTTGCATGGAATTGCAGACTGCAAATACGGCCTTTCAACATGTTGTGTTGTACCCTGCAACCTGAAGTCAGACCCCACTTAAGTGCAAATCAATCGGAGGTTTATTGAAGCTGCACAGGGGACTGCTGCTCCCAGACAGTCTGTCCCAGTAGAGGGCAGGTTGTCTAAACATGACTGGTTAGCTCAGGGTTTACAGCTTGGAGGTGACAATCTGGGTAAATTCCCACTGTTGTTCACCTGAACTTGGGACTTTTCCTGTTTCCTTTTTCTGAAGTCTGTTCTTGGAATCGACCCTAGGGGGAAGGAGGGGGTCTGGGAACAGGCTGGGAAGCCCATTCTTGGTGACCCTGGGGGGAGGGAGGAGGCCTGGGAACAGGCTGTGAGAGAGGGTGGGAGAATCAGCTGGGAGAGCCCGTAACAGTTGAAGATGTAAGTACTATGTCTTAGGGTTTCCTATGTTGTTTTTGATATATCAGCTCTCAGTCTAATCAATGCTGACTTGAAAAGATACTTTTTTTCTTCACCTTTAGTGTTTCAAATTTGCTACAGTGTGTATATTAATTATTTGTGTATTTTGTTTTTTACTTTGTGGGCTTCATGAATCTAAGAGATTATGTTACATTCTGTCTGTATTTTCTTTATACAACTTGAAATAAACACACATTAGATTTTCATTTCCTTTTCTTCATGTCTCTTACTCTTTCATATTTTTATCACTTCTTTAATCTTTGTAGTGTCTTCATATGCTTTCCATTTTAACTCCTTCCACTTCTATTTTCAATTTTGTCTCATATATTGTGAAGACTGTACACTGAATTTTTCCTTTGGGTTATTATGAATTTCAGTTCTAGAAGTTCTATTTCATTTATTTTTATCTTCAGTTGTTATAAAGCTTTCTTTCTTTATATTTTCTTGAAAAATTTAAATACATGTTTTAAAGAATTCATTTTAATTTTTATTTTATTTTTTTGTAGAGACAGAGTCTCACTCTATCGCCATCAGTAGAGTGCCGTGGTATCACACAGCTCACAGCAACCTCAAACTCCTGGGCTTAGGCAATTCTCTTGCCTCAGCCTCCTGAGTAGCTGGGACTATAGGCACCCATCACAATGCCTGGCTAAAAACTTCATATTTAATACTTGAAAAATTATAAAAATTTTCTGACATTTATGTGAATTTGTTTCTGCTGGTTAAATTTTATTGACTTTTTTTTTTACTTTTCAAATGATCATCCCTTATAGAGCTTTGTTTCCTTTTTTAGATTGTGAAATACTCAGAGTCCATGTGAAATTATTTGGACTCTGAATTAAATTATTTTTGGTAGTTTCTGAGGTTTGGGCTGAGTTGCTTTCCTCCCTTCAGCCTTTGTGTTTGTTACTTCCAGGCACCAAGGGTATTTCTTCCCAGGGACCACTTTCAACTTGAGGTTTTCAGAAATATAATGCAGTACGATTTCAGCTGCAAATAAACTTGAAACTTACCTGTAAGCCTTAACATTTTGTGCAGTGATTTCCATGCTACACCCCCCCCCCGCCCCCATTAGAGCCATGGCAACTCTGCTTGAATTTGCCTGGGATTGGTACAGGATTAGGTTTATTTAGGTCATTTTCCCTGGGTGAGATAAAGGCATTCATGCTCTTGAGCTTTTGTTGTTTTGCTTTACCCCAATCCCTGGGAGACTCTCAAAATCTAAGCTCTTCCCAGGTTTGGCAAAATCCATCAGAACTAAAGTGGTTTCAGTGTTCTTCTCACCTTCTTAGACTCCTACCTTTGCTTAGATTCTGGTGTAATAATTAATAAGAATCTGGCTTGGCCCCCATAGCTTAGTGAGTAGGGTGCTGGCCACATACACTGAGGCTGGTGGGTTGCAGCTTGGCCCAGGCCTGCTGAACAATGACAACTGCAACCAAACAAAAAATAGCCAGGTCCTGTGGCAGTCACCTGTAGTCCCAGCTACACGGGAGGCTGAGGCAAGAGAATCGCTTAAGCCCAAGAGTTTGAGGTTGCTGTGAGCTGTGACCCCATGACATTGTACCAAGGGTAACATAGTGAGACTCTATCTCAAAAAAAAAAAAAAAGAATAAGAATCTACCAAATACTAGATGTGTTAACAGAAAGAAGAAATATCTTCTATATTTCTTAAACTTTCTTTTATAGTTTCCTTTCTTGAGATTTCTGTACTTCCATTTGTCTAGTTTCTTCTGATTTGGTTTCCAGTTCTCAGTTTTTCTATTTAGATATGTTTAATCAGTTGTTTTCACCTCCCAATGATTTTTTTTGGAGGGGAACATATAGGCACTTTACCAAAGAATCCAAAGATGTTAAGCATGTGGTTTGCTGAATTTTCACAGATATGTACAGTTGTGTCATTACCACCTCAATTAGGATCTAAACGGCTTCCACACCTCAGTACATTCTAAATTCTTGCGTGCCTTTTTTCAATATTTCTTCCCAAGTCACACTGTTCTAATATTTATAATTAAAATTTACTTTTGCCTGTCCTCTAAAATTTTACATAAATGGTCTCACATAGAGTCTTTCATCTGGTAGTTTTTATTCAGCATCATGTTTTTCAGACTCATCCTTGGTGCTGTGTTTGTCAGTAGGCCATTGCTTTGAGATTTTTAATAGCATTTCATTTTTTGAATCTGCCACAATGTGTTTATTTATTTGATATTGGACCTTTAAGTTATTGTAATACTTCTTGTATATTTGTATTTTGTGTGGAGCTACATTTTTTTATTTCTCTAGGGAATTCCTTACAGTGGAATTGCTGTGGCTATTTGAAAATTGTTAGCCGAAATTTATTTTTTAAAATTTGATCTAAAAACCAAAAACAAACACTGCATGAGGAAAGTCAGTAAAAAATAAGAAGAGTAAATGCAAATAAAATTACATCATAACCACACAGTTTAAAACCAAAGATTTAAAAAAAAATCTTAAAACAAGCTAGAGAAAAAAAATAAATTTTACTCACAGGGGTACAGCAATCTGAATAACATCTGATATTTTTCCTAAGAAAAAAAATGAATGGGCTGAGTGACTGTAGCTCAGCAGCTAGGGCACCGGCCACATACACCTGGGCTGGTGGGTTTGAACTCCACCCAGACCTGCCAGTCAACAATGAGAACTACAATAAAAAAACAGCCAGGTGTTGTGGTGGGTGCCTGTAGTCCCAGCTACTTGGGAGGCTGAGGCATGACAATTGCTTAAGCCCAGGAGTTGGAGGTTGCTGTGAGCTGTGACGTCACAGTGCTCTACCGAGTGCAACATAATGAGACTGTCTCAAAAAAAAAAAAAAAGAATGCTAGAAGACTGTGGAATGATATTATTACAATGCTAAGTGAAAGCAATTTGTCATGAAAAAATTCTATATCCAATGAAAGTATTTTTGAAAACAATAAAAGGCACGGCACCTGTGGCTCAGGTGGCTAAGGCGCCAGCCACGTACACCCAGGGTGGCGGGTTCGAATCCAGCCCAGGCCCACCAAGCAACAATGATGGCTGCAACCAAAAAATAGCCAGGGACCTATGGTCCCAGCTACTTGGGAGGCTGAGGCGGGAGACTCACTTGAACCCAGGAGTTGGAGGTTGCTGTGATCTGTGATGCCATGGCACTCTACCCAGGGCGACAGCTTGAGGCTCTGTCTCAAAAAAAAAAAAAAAAAAGAAAAAGAAAAAAGAAAACAATAAAAGTGATACATACGATATTTCCAAATATACAAAAGTTGAAAGAATTAATTGATAGGATACCTGCACTGTAACATGCTGACGACTGCTGGGCTTGCTGCCATCTCTAGTCTCTGTAGGCATTTCTCCTTTTTTTCCCCCCTTGCTCTGAGTAGAGTGCCTTAACGTCGTAGCTCACAATTTCAGTCTCTTTGGCTTCAAGAGATCCTTTTGCCTCAGCCTCCCAAGTAGTTGGGATTACAGGCGCTCACCACAATGCCTGCCAAGCTAGTTTTTCTAACAGAGACAGGTCTTACTCTTGCTCAGGGTAGTTTCAAACTCCTGAGCTGAAGTGATCCTCCCACCTCGGCCTTGCAGAGTGCAAGATTACAGGCGTGAGCCATCGTGGCGACTGGTCGCTTCTTTCTTGCAGTCTCACAGCCCCCTGCTTGGTTATCTCAGCTCTGGGCACGCCAAGGCCTCCATCATATTGATACAGGGTTGGTGGCGCCCCAGCCAGCTCTGTGGAGCTGAGGGAAGGACCTGCTGCCTGGGTCCTGGAGGTGTTGCAGCAGGCAGTCAGCGCAGAAACCAGTGGGTTGTTGGGTAGGCAGGGTGGGGGGCCCTGCAGGAGGCTCCAGTAGCTGGAGGGAGGGGCCAGGCAGCTGCGGGAGACACCAGCGTCTTTAGTGTCTCCTTCTCCTTGCACTTATGGCTGAACAGGGAGCCCCCATTTCCTAGCTTAGGTCAATTTCATGTAAGTTCCCTAGGCCTGGTCAATTTCGGGAATGTGCTGTATCCATTCATTAATGCAATCTTTCATCTTACCCCAGTTAAGTGACTGTATCCATTCATTCATGCACTCATTCATCTTACCCTAGGGAAGGGACTGGATCCATTCATTTGTTAACTAGTCCTGGCTGAATGCAACTACTCATGACCCATAAGACTATGTATACCCCTAGACAAAAAACCCAGGCAAAGAGAGAGTGAGGGAGAGAATGAGGGAGAGAGAGAGGGAGAACTTTCTTCCCACTTGGATTTTTCTCTCTGCCAGGAACTTTGGTGTTTTTTCCCTGTATTCTTTTTTGTAAAATAAATCCTGTCTTACCACTGATCTGTGGTCTGTAGATTCATTCTTCCCATCACGGGGACCAAGGACCTACTGAAGACGAAATCCTGGTATCACTATTTCCTACCTCACCCACCTTCTTGGCCTTTGGCTACCACTTCTTGTCCTCTTACATTGGAGTAGATTAGTTTTACTGCCTCGATTTTTAATTCTCTTAAAAGTTTTTCCTTTAAACTTTGAATGAGTATTTTTAATATGTTAAATTTTATATCTTAGGTCTTTGGTTTCTGAAGAAATCTATTTGTTGTTCTGCTGAATCGTACGGTGACGTTTCCTTTTGTGTGTATTAATATTTTATTGGTTCAATTTAATCTGCCTGCAACCTGATGGTATAAATTGATGCTGCCTTCCTTCAGAGGCTTTCATTTGTTTCTGTTGGGAGCTGGAGGGCACTGCTGATTTAGTACCACATTAGTCCTGTGGGGGGCTCGAATGTTCATTTCACCTTCTTGTTTTTCTTTCTTTCTTTCTTTTTTTTTTAACTAAATCATAGTTGTGTACATTAATACAGTCATGGAGTACAGTGTGCTGTTTATATATATAATTTGAAATACTTTCATCAAACTGGTTAACATAGTCGTCGTGTCATTTTCTTAGTTATTGTGTTAAGACATTTATATTCTACATTTAGAGAGATTCACACATTTCACATGTACCCTTATAGGATGAACCATAGGTGTGATCCCACTAATCACCCTCCCTTCACCCATCCTCCCCCCTCCCC
>CAUYTI010120837.1:0-10826 GCA_963575145.1 Galago senegalensis | reverse complement strand
TCCCCCTGGGTAGATTGCCATGGCATCATGCTCACAGCAACCTCCAACTCCTGGGCTCAAGCGAGTCTCTTGCCTCCACCTCCCAAGTAGCTGGGACCACAGGCGCCCGCCACAACGCCTGGCCATTTTTTGGTTGCAGCCATCATTGTTGTTTGGCAGGCCGGGCTGGGGATTCAAACCCACCACCTTAGGTGTATGTGGCTGGCGCCTTAGCTGCTTGAGCCACAGGCGCCGAGCCTCATCTCCCTTTTAGGTGGCTGAAGTTTTGGCTTCAGCTTGTCCAAAGTCCCAGGTAACCAAAGGAGATTATTTAATTAACCACTGTGATCCATGGGCTGCTAGTTCCTATTCTAGAAGACAATTAGGATTCTCAGTGTCTGACTCCGTATCTCAACTCAAGAACCATGGATCAATTAGAGGAAAAACTAAGCTCCTGTTATAAAAATGCAAACTAGAGTAGCCTGTCCCCTCTGCCATGGGTGGTCCGGGTGGTCCGAGCAGCAGGGCAGCTTTGCTCCTTTGTCATTCATTCTGCTGGACAGATGAAGCTCAGAGCCTGGGTCCCTTCCAGAGGTGACCAGCCCTCACACTGGGGTTCTAGCTGGTAAGAAAGAAGAAAGTGTCTGGGTTTGTAGCTGCCTCACTCCAATTCTCCATCTTGACATGACATTCTTCTTGGGCCTCTCCACATTGTCTTTCCTCTGTAGGAGTCTGTCTCTGTGTCCAAATTCCCCTTTATAATGACTCCAGTTAGCACCCAGCCTGACAATTTCATTTTAACTTGATTACCTCTGTAAAGTCCCTATTTCCAAATAAGATTACACTCAGAGATCCTAGGGGTTAGTATTTCAACATATTTGGGGGCGGGGGGTGGAAGATGATTCAACCCCAAACAGAGTCTATTGTCTGCAACCAACTCTTGGGTGCCAATATCTGAACTATTTGTAATAGAAGCAAACCTAAGCAAAGACAGAATGTATTGGAAAAATACTGGGTAGCTCCTGGAATCAAGGCAGAACTTGAACAATCAGGATTTGGGTGGCCCCAGGTAAAAATGTTGGGACATCACCTTAGGGCCTGCCTCTAGATATCCTTCTGGACAAGTGTCCCTTTTCTCATGCTACAAATTCTTGGAAGAGTCAGCCTGTTGTGGGACCCCAGTCTGTTTAGTAAGTGGGGTCAAGGGATGCAAAGTCTTGCTAGGACCTCATGGAGTAAGGGAGGGACAGTTCCCCAAAAGAAAGTTGGGGCTGTGGCCAAAAGTTAGGTGGTAGTGGGGGGGGGGTGTTGTGCAGGTGTTTGCTATACATTATCATTCATTTAAGGAAGACTTTCAGCTCAGGCAGCTATGTTTCTAAATATCTGGCTCTCAAGGAGCCATTTAGTCATCTGGAAAATGCAGAGTTGTGGGGAAAGGCTGTGTCATGTGGTAAAAAGAGCCCTAGTGGTGGAATCAGGAGAGCAGGTTTTGTTTTGCTCTTCAAAATATTTGCAGATGGTATAATTCTGTCCTAAAAATGGAGAAGAATTAACTGAAAAGCTCTTGGAGACAAGAAAGTTCAACCAAGTATCAAGTTACTAACTGGAAGTAAAAATAATGTAATATAAATCAATTAGAAAAAAGCATAACAGAACCCAAAATGTTATTCAACTTAGCTACAAAGGCAATTTGTAAAAGAATAAAGTCAGCAAGAAATGTAAGGGTCTCTATTAAGAAAAAACATCAAATTCTCCTTGGAGGCATAAAAGATGAAGAATGGAAAGACTTAGATAATAAAAATGGCATTTCTCCATAAATGAATTGATGCAGTGAAAGATTTCAGCTGAACAAATAAACACACAAAAACAAACCTCAGCCAATCAAAATCTTACTTAGGTTATTTAGTTTGAAAAACCCAAGTTTAATGAATTTTTTTGAGTCTAAAGTTCACAGGAATAATTCCAGTCCTTGGATAGCAGATCCTCATAGCCAATAAGCTTTCTCCCCAGGTTCTGATTCTGGCTTTGTCATTTAATGATCTGTGAGACCCTGGGCAGGAAATCTTACCTCTTTGGGTCTTAGTTTCCACATCTATAAAATAGGATGACTTCTTGCTCCACAGACCTATTGCAAGGATCATGTGAGAGAAATAATTTTATTTTATTAATTTTTTTTTTGAGACAGTCTCACTTTTTCACTCTTGGTAGAGTGCCATGGTGTCACAGCTCACAGCAACCTCAAACTCTTGGGCCTAAGTGATCCTCTTGCCTCAGCCTCCCAAGTAGCTGGGACTACAGGTGCTTGCCACAAATCCAGGCTATTTTTAGAGACTGGGGTCTGGCTCTAGCTCAGGCTGGTCTCAACCTGTGAGCTCTGGCAATCCACCTACCTCAGCCTCCCAGAGTGCTGGGGTTATAGGCCTGGTGAGAAAGAATTTGATAATGTTCATTTATGGCGCATTTAATAGGTTCCAGGAACTTTAAAAACTGTAAAGCACTTTTCATGCTATAGTTACCCTTATTGGTTTTTATTCTCCATCAATGGCAGATAAATGGAAAATACTACCGTGCAAAAGGTGCCCATTGCTCTGATTCTGCAAAAAGACAAACACCTTTTAGCAAACTCAGTTACATGATGATTTACAAATATTTGACTCCTGTGAAGGAGAGAAAAGCTAATGCAAACTGCTTGCTGCACCAGAGGGAGCAGTCATTCGCTCAGTCACTCACTGGTCATGGAACTGAGCAAAATGCTATGTCTCCCTGGACCCCCTCAACTCGTGTTATCTGTAGACTGAAAGGTTTTGGACTTTAAGGTATTTGAGAGCATAAACTTTGGAGTCTTTTCAGATCTTGGTTTGAATTCTAGTGCCAAAAACTTGTTCTTTCTTTCCTTGGGCTTCAAAAATCTGTCAGGCATAACAGTATCATCTCCCTCATTAAGGAGACCTGCAGATTAACTATGAGAATAAATACAAAATAAACCCAATGGGGTGCGGCTCATGCCTGTATTCCTAGCTCTCTGGGAGGTGGAGGCAGGAGAATTTCTTGAGCTCACAGTTTGAGATCAGCCTGAGGAACATCGAGACCCACATCTCTAAAAATAGCTGGATGTTGTGGTGGGCCTGTAGTCCCAGCTACTCCAGGAGGCTGAGGCAAGAGGATTGCTGGAGCCCAAGAGTCTGAGGTTGCTGTGAGCTGTGACACCATAGCACTCTACCCAGGGCAACAAAGTGAGACTGTCTCAAAAATACATAAATAAATAAATACAAGATGCCTGGAACCTAGTAAATGCTCAATAAATGGCAGCACCTGTGGCTTAGTGAGTAGGGCACCAGCCCCATATACCAAGGGTGGCAGGTTCAAACCAAACTGCAACATAAAATAGCTGGGCGTTGTGGCAGGTGCCTGTAGTCCCAGCTACTCAGGAGGCTGAGGCAAGAGAATTATCTAAGCCCAAGAGCTGGGAGGTTGCTGTGAGCTGTGACACCACAGCACTCTACTGAGGGCAATAAAGTGAGACTCTATCTCAAACAAACAACTCAATAAATGAGCATTATAATTAGGTGTTGTACTTAGCGCCATTATTCTTACTCCAATGGGCTTTGCAGCTTTAAAATTCAATATGTCATGGAATAGCTAAAACAGAAAGAAATCAGAAACTGTTCCTTTAATAGGGCTTGAGTCAGTAGTTGCAAGGAAGATATTTTTCTGGAAGATGGCCTGTGTGTTCACAGGGCCTCATTTAACCTGGGTGACTCAGCTAGGCCCTGCCTCCTCTAGAAAAAGGGGGAGAGAGGAAGGAGGAGCCAGCCTGGAAGGCCACAGCTGGTAGTCTCTCAGAGAGTCTAGTCCAAGGATTTTTAACTTTTACAAATATATATTAAACTGAAGAACTTTTTTGTTCTTGTAAATATTGGTTGCCAACTCAAAGCTCTGCTCTTCTTCCTTGGAAGCAGAACCCTGGCATCACTCAGTATCAGGCCACTGAGCAGCTCCAGAGAGAAGGTTGCAACAACCCAGACAAGGCATAGGAGGAAGGCTCAGTGTTGCCAGTGATTGGTTAGGAATGGGCATGTGACATTGTTCTAACCAATCAGGGGAGGGCTGCAGCTGGGCTTCTGGGAAATTTTTCCTCATTTTTAAGAAAGGATGTGATTTTCATTTCTGGTGAGAGTGGAAGATAGTACAACCCTCATGGAAGGTAGATTAGTTTCCTAGTGCTGCTGCCACTACTTACCACTTGGTGACTTAAAACAACAAATTATTCTCTTGGAGTTCTGAAGAAGGTCAGAAGTGTTATTGGACTGAAACTAAAGTGACAGCAGGGCTGTGCTCCCTCTTTGGGCTTAGGGGGAAAATCTGCTATCTCGCCTTTGCCACCTTTTAGAGTTTCATTCCTTCCATTACTTGGCACATGGCTCCTTCCTCCATCTTTAAGGCCAGCAATGTACCATCTGAAAATCTCTGCTCTGTCTTTATATTGCCTTCTCTTTCATGGTTAAATCTCCTTCCATCTCCCCTTTGAAAGGACACTTATGATTACATTTGGGGGTCATCTGGATAATCCAGGATACTTTCCCCATCTCAGGATTCTTGACTTAATCACATCTGCAAAATCCTTTTGCTATATAAGGTAACATCCACAGGTTCCAGGAATTAGTATCTGTATATCTATAGGGGCCATTAATTAGTCTACCTCAGAGGAGATTTTGGCACTAGCTAGCAATATTATGTGTTAATGTTTTTTTAAGTTAGGCTTATTGAAGCGTCATTTATGCGTAGTAAAATTTACTCTTTTTAGTGTATAATCCCACGAGTTTTGACCAACACAAATAGTTGTGTAACTGCACCACAATCAAGATGTAAATCCAAGAGATTCACGTACCTTGCCCTTGTGTAATCAAACCATTTCTTTGTCCTAGCTTCTGGCAATCACTGGTCTGTTCCCTGACCCTGTAATATTACCTTTTTGAGAATGCCATATAAAGGGAATCCTAGAGGATGTAGTTTTTTTTTTTTTTTTTTTTTGAGATAGAGCCTCAAGCTGTCACCCCGGGTAGAATGCCATGGCTTCACTGCTCACAGCAACCTCCAACTCCTGGGCTCAAGCGAGTCTCCTGCCTCAACCTCCCAAGTAGCTGGGACCACAGGTGCCCACCACAATGCCCGGCTATTTTTTGGTTGCAGTCATTATTGTTGTTTGGCGGGTCTAGGCTGGATTTGAACCCACCACCTTAGGTGAATGTGGTTGGCGCCTTAGCTGCTTGAGCCATAGGCGCCGAGCCGAGGATGTAGTTTTTTAAAAAATCTGGCTTCTTTCCCTTAGCATAGTGCATTTGAAATTCATCCAAGTAGTAGTGTATCAGAAGTTTGTTCCTTTTTCTTGCTGGGTAACAATCAATTGTATAGATGGAATCACAATTTATCCATCAGTTGAAGGACATGAGTGGTTTTCAATTTTTGGTGATTATGAATAAATGTTCAAGTATAGACAAGTTTTATGTAAATGTTAAGTTTTCATTTCTCTTGAGTAAATATGTAGGAAAGGGATTTCTGGATGTATTATAAATATACTGCATGTCAAATTTTATAAGGGGCTGACAAAATGTTTTCCAAAGTGGCTACACTATTTTGCATTCCAACTATGCAGGAGAGTTCCAGTTGCTCTACATCCTCTCCAGCAATTGGTGTTATCAGATTTCTTTCTCTTAATTATAGGCATTCTGAGTGGCAGGCAGTGTACAGTGATCCCACTTCTACATATCTATCACAGAGGTGCAGTGGCAAAAATATGAAAAGGTGAATGTATGAAGCAAACCTATTCATCTCTATTTGTAATCACAAGAAAATGGAATCAAACCAGATGCCCATCAATAGAAGACTAATTGAATAAACCATGGTCCATCCCCCATTGGAGTATTATGCAGTTATAACAAGGAACAAGAAATTTTTCTACTACTATGTGTGATCTCTACGATATATATACAGAGGGTACAAAAAAAGGCATACACATTTAAGAAAGGAAAAAGCTGTGTCACAGTTGTAATATTCGAGTTACTTTTGTTTTGGAGCCCTGTGTAGAATGTCGTAGCATCATCATAGCTCACAGCAACCTCAGTCTCTTAGATTTAAGTGATCCTCCTGCCTCAGCCTCCTGAGTAGCTGGGACTACAGGTGTCTGCCACATTCCTGGTTAGGTTTGTTTTTTCCCCCCTATTTCTAGTAGAAACACGATCTCGCTCTTGCTTAAGCTAGTCCCGAACTCCTGATCTCAAGCAATCTACCCTTGGCCTACCAGAGTGCTAGGATTACAGGTGTGAGCCACTGCATCCGGCCTTCAAGTCACTTTTGACTTCTACAATCATAAGAGACACAAGATAGAATATACAACATAACAAACATTATGTATTTATATTGAATATTACAATTTTAATACAATTCTTTCCCTTTTTTATTGCAGTTTGGCTGGGTCTGGGGCTTGAACCCACCACCCTCAGCATATGGGGCTGGAGCCCTACTACTTGAGCCACAGGTGCTGCCCAGTTCTTTCCTTTCTTAAAATGTGTATACATTTTTTGGCATTCTCTCTATTTGTATACTTTTTTAAAGTAAAAAGACATGTATAGAGTATGCAATCATTTACCTACAAATAAATGAAGAAGCTATAAAAATGAAATAAAATGTGACTATAACAAAAGGGAGGGAATGGAGAGGAAGAGACAGGAAAGAAGGCAGGCTTTTAAAAATGTAGCTTGCTTTGTAGATTTAACTGTGGAACAAAGTACTTTAAGTAATTACAAACAAAAATTTTAAAGTAGGTGACCCTAACTGTGCATCCAGTTGATGACATAACCACACAGAGAAAACTTTGAATAACTTTTATTATCATTTGACTCTATTTCCCTAGAGGAGTATATCTGACAAAAAGAATAACTAGATCAGGGTCCTTGAGAATTCAGATATTTGGCATAGTTAATAGAGATATAGATCTAAGATTGCTAAGGTTGAATAAAAATTGTAGTCCTCGATTTCGATTGGAAATATTAATATGAACACATTATACCTTTTATCTTTAGAAACAAAATATATTTCTTTATTTTTGAGACAGTCCCACTATGTTGCCATAGGGTAGGGTGCTGTGGCATCACAGCTCACAGCAACCTCAGGCTCTTGGGTTTAAGTGATTCTCTTGCCTCCGCTTCCCACATAGCTGGGACTACAGACACCCACCACAATGCCTGGCTATTTTTTGGTTGCAGTTGTTGTTTAGCTGGCCCAGGCCTGATTCAAACCCACCAACCTTGGTGTATGTGGCTGGCAACATAACTACTGTGCTACAGGCACCAAGCCAACAAAATATATTTCTTAGCTATGCCAACTGAAAAGAATTGAAATTCAAGAAAACATATTTTGTTAGAGATGGGGTCTGACTATATTGCTCAGGCTGGAGGCAGTTGCTATTTACAGTATGATCATAGCACACTGCCACGTCAAACTCCTGGGCTCACCTTTTGGCCAGAGCCTCCATCTTCCAGTAGTTTGCCAAAATGATGAACATATAGGGAGAGAGGAGATGCACCCAATATGTGTTCTCTAGGCCTTTTAGAAAACATGGAGTTGTTTCATTTACATGCTCATCTACAAGAAAGGTGATATTGTAGACATCAACAGGATGGATACTGTTCAAAAAGGCATGCCACACAAATGTCACCATGGCAAAACTGGACAAGTCTAGAGTGTTGCCCAGCATGCTGTTGGGATTGTTGTAAACAAACAAGGGCTAGATTCTTGTCAAGAGGATTAATGTCCATATTGAGAATATTGAGCAGTATAGGAGCTGGGAAAGCTTCCTTTGTGAAGGAAAATGACCTGTGTTCAACTGAAGCTCCTGCCTGCTCCATCCAGAGAAGCGCAGTTTGTGAGAACCAATGGAAGGAGCCTGAGCTGCTGGAACATATTAAAAAATGAAAGTCTACTGTAAAACAAACTTCTGTGCTCAATCAATTCCCC
This sequence comes from Galago senegalensis, assembly GCA_963575145.1. NCBI lineage: Eukaryota > Metazoa > Chordata > Mammalia > Primates > Galagidae > Galago > Galago senegalensis. The sequence goes on along the minus strand of CAUYTI010120837.1, from coordinate 2,834 downwards.
TGCCCCAGCCTTCTGAGTAACTAGGACTACAGGTTTGTGCCACCATGCTTAGCTGGAAAACACATTTTTAAGGCAACCAGGGAAATGTGAACTTTATTGTACATTTGGTGACAATAGGAAAGATTGTCAATATTTTTAGCTATGATAATGATATTGTAGAGACTAAAAAAAAGAAAGAATTTGTGTCAGGTAGGTGGCACATGCCTGTAGACCCACCTACTTGGGAGACTGAGGCAGGTGGACTGCTTAGGTCTAGGAGGTCAAGGCTACAGGGTGTGAGGAGCTCATCCGTGAATAGCCATTGCACCCCAGCCTTGGGAACATAATGAAAAAAAAAATTGAAAACAGAGTAAATTGTATCTTTTAGAGATATATTATGAAATAGTTACTGAAAAATAATAGGATATCTAGAATTTTCCCTCAAAATCATCTTGGGACAAGGGGAGGAATTGGAATTGAACTAATTGTAAAGTTAGTTAATGAGAAAATGAGGCAATTCTGGTGGACAAAGATCTTGAAATTGGGGTTCTCAATGTATATTCATGAGAATTTTTTTGCTTGTAATTAGTAGAAACCTTAGCTTAGCCTAGGCAAAGTTCAGAGATTTATTATGGGGACTCAGGGAAATCTCATGGAATTCTTATATGGAAATGCCACTGTGATTTATGAGGAATATAGTCCAAAATGTAAAGTTCCTCTGGACTTTCCCCCCAACTCTCACTGCCACGCTTCAGCATCATTACGGCTGTCTAGCACTCCTCTCTCTGGTCAGAGAACAGTTTCTTTACTTTCCTGTCCACACCATGGAAAACATGCACTCCCAGTTTCTGGGTTTTAAAAGCCCAAGTTCAGCCTTTCAAATAGAGACAGATTTATCTCTCCCAGACCCATTTCTCAAAATTCTAGAAGAAGAAATTGATGAATCCAGGAACTGGGATTGTCCTATATACAGGGAAGGGTCCACATCTAGGTCAGTTGTGGATCAAGTTCAAGGCATGGGTGAGATGATTGCTCCTGTGGTGTTTGTGGTGTTCATGTGAATGGAGGGGGTGGGAAGAAGAACAATTCCCGGAGATATGGGGGTGGAAAGTGACTAGGCAGACAGAACAATAGATTGTCCTAGTTGAGTCAGGTCAGATGTGTGCAAAGATTGGTGACAATGATGACTTGGATAGGTTGAACTTGGGTTGATTAAGGAAAGCAAACAAGTGGAGCAAAAGGTATGAACAGGGCAAGGATACAGTGGAGAGTCAGATAATGGCTTCTGGGGCTCTCATAGAGGCTAGCTCGAGTTCAGTGGTCAGTGTAGCCTATGGGTAGTTAGAAACCAGCCAGGTAAGAGGTGCTCAGGCCCTGGTTCTCATAGAGAGGCCCTGCCAGCGTTCAAATGCCCATCAACTCCCATGTAAGAGAGCCCTTGCCATGCTGCTGTCCCAGTCTGTCCCACATTGTTTCATGTCTTTTTTTTTTTTTTTTTTTTGAGACAGAGCCTCAAGCTATCCCCCTGGGTCGAGTGCCGTGGCATCACGCTCACAGCAACCTCCAACTCCTGGGCTCAAGTGAGTCTCCTGCCTCAGCCTCCCAAGTAGCTGGGACCACAGGCGCCCACCACAACGCCTGGCTGTTTTTTGGTTGCAGCCATCATTGTTGTTTGGCGGGCCGGGGCTGGGGATTCGAACCCGCCACCTTAGGTGTATGTGGCTGGCGCCTTAGCTGCTTGAGCCACAGGCACCGAGCCACATTGTTTCATTTCTTACAACAGCATCAGGTCTAAATAGGCCCCACTTGGCCCACCAGATAAGCAGCATGACAACTGTTGCCTTCCATCTGTGCAGCTTCTAATTTCCTTCTGCCTTTTCTGGTTACACAAGATATTAAGAAAATCCTGATTCACACAGATAAGTAGTTGCAAATTGAAATAGTCTTTTATCATTTCTCATTGCAATATCAGACTCAAGCTTCTTTTCAGTTAAACTGATCAGAAACTTGAGAGAGGAGTAGAAAATTTGTGATTCAAGATGAATTCATTAATAACAGCCAATAGGTGCCAGTATTCTGTAGATTCATTTGAATCAGGAGGACAAGAGCATCCAAGATTTAGAATAAGTACAAAAAAGTATCTAAGGTGGAAAATGTCATCAAATTTACTCAGCTGCTCCACTGTGATCCTAATGAACCTGATGTTAGCCCCACCCAACTCACAAGAATCTGTTAATGAGTCACTGATAAAACACAGATTAAAGCAACCTCACCTCCTAACCCTCCAACGTCCCGTCCACTGCAAGGGAGTCTGACCCATGAAGGCAGTTGGCTAAGACTTGCTTATTTAGAAGAATCTGTCTATGCTGCACAATGGGCAATTAATAATAACTAATATTTGTGTGGAAATTAATAAAGTACTCCCATATTTTCTTTTTTATTTCACCTTCAATAGGCCTGTGAGTTGGATAGGACAGATGTTATTTTATAAAGGAGGGGACTGAGTCTCAGGGAAATGCCATAATGTATCACCATTAGTTAGTGGTAAATGGAGAAGCAAACAAATGTTAACATTTCAAGCTCTTGGCTCTTTCTTTAGTTCTTCCTTTCTCGCTCCTTCCTTCCTTCCTCCCTTCCTTCCTTCCTTCCTTCCTCCCTTCCTTCCTTCCTCCCTCCCTCCCTCCCTTTCTGTCCTTCCTTCCTTCCTTCCTTCCTTCCTTCCTTCCTTCCTTCCTTCCTTCCTTCCTCCCTTCCTTCCTTCCTCCCTCCCTCCCTCCCTTTCTGTCCTTCCTTCCTTCCTTCCTTCCTTCCTTCCTTCCTTCCTCCCTCCCTCCCTCCCTCCCTCCCTCCCTTCC
>CAUYTI010120836.1:0-17722 GCA_963575145.1 Galago senegalensis | reverse complement strand
CTGCAGATCCTGACATGGCTGTAGAGAGATGGGAACACTTTTACACTGCTGATGGGACTGCAAACTAATACAACCTTTTTGCAAGGAAATATGGAGCATCCGCAAAAAAATCAAATTAGACCTTCCATTTGATCCTGCAATCCCATTACCAGGCATCTACCCAGAAGAAAAAAGATCCTTTTATCATAAGGACATTTGCACTAGACTGCTTGTTGCAGTTCAATTTATAATCACCAAAACATGGAAATAGACTAAATGCCTACCAACCCAGGAATGGATGAACAAGCTGTGGTATATGTACACCATGGAATACTATTCAGCCATTAAAAAAGATGGAGACTTTACATCTTTTGTATTAACCTGGTTGGAGGTGGAACACATTCCTCTTAGTAAAGCATCACAAAGAATGGAGAAGCAAGAATCTAATGAACTAAATTCTGATGTGAAGGCAATCAGGGGTCCTCAAAACTTTTTAAACAGGGGGCCAGTTCACTGTCCTTCAGACTGTTGGAGGGCCTGATTGTGGGCCCTGGGATGAGTCAGCTGCTAAATAGGACAGGCAGTGGTGGCAAAAACACCCCATGGGCCAGATGAATGTCCTCAGCGGGCTGCATGTGGCCCGGTCGAAGTTTGAGGATGCCTGCATAGATGATCTACTACAAGGGGGTTCGGGAAATGAGGGATTGGGGAGAGGAGGGAGGGGGATGAGGGTCATAGTGTATGGCACACCTCTTGGGGGAGGGACACAATTACAAGAGGGACTTTACCTAACAAATGCAATCAGTGTAACCTAATTCTTTATACCCTTGATGTATCCCAAAAATAAAAAGGTGGGGGAAAAAGAACCCTTAACAGCAGAGAGAAGTTTGTAAGTTCAGACAACGAAGTTCATGAACTCATCCTAGGAAATGTGCCACAAACCTCATTGCTGAATATCACTGTGGTCACCTTCAATCCCTTTCAGAAGCTGTGGACTTATGAGTGTTGGCTCCAGAAAAAATTCTGAGCTAGATGGGTAGCTTTGGCAATGATTGGTATTTGGCTAAGAGTTGAAACTTCTAGAATGAAAATCCCTGTGGTAGCAGGTTGTGAATCCCAAACCCAGGTTAAAGACAAGGTATGGATATCTCATTCTCCAAGACGAGACAAGACAGATAAGACAAGAGCAAACCTAGAAAGAAATAGCAGACATTGAGCACGGGAATTTTGTAGAACCATTGATATCCGTGATTGATTTTCTTTCTTTAAATTCTTGGAGTTTTGTCATGACAACAAAGCTGTCTCCTACAGCCCAGGATTTCAGCACAGAAAATTTCCTTTAACCCAAGTTTTAAATATGCTCTTCTGAGTATCTAGTTAATATCAAAGTTACATTTATGAATTTTTTTTTTATTCTGTGAGAAGTCTTTCTGATAAGTAGAATACTTGATGTTTTCACATGTCCTAAAATCAGCTTTTATAACCAGAGATGGCTCCTCTGCTTTACACCTGACCTCACTAGTATTGATTGTAATATTGGTAGAATCAGATGCAGGAAAAAAGCAGCTAGTTTCAAGAAAATGTGAGGATTTGTAGGAACTATAAAATGTCAAACACACTTAACAGAAGTTCCTATAAATAGATTGTTGGAAAAAAAAACAAAAAATGTAAAATGTTGAGATACGTGTAGATTATTAAATGGTCCATTGCAATAATCATGTCTCTAGATTCTTATTTTCTCATCAACTCCCGATCTTTACTCCTTATTATGATTCCTCTCTAATACTTATGAGCTACATATTTTCAAATGTCTCCTTGCTATTACAGTAATAAGAATTTCTCACGCAAAAGAAGAGAAAGCTAACATTTGAAAGGAAGACACACATATTCTCACCAATTGTTTGGGCCTCATGACTCTGCAGATATTTTCTTGTAGATTGTGTTTCCATTATTTGTTTTCATATTTCCCTCCACCTTAGATTTAAGATCCTCTTAGGGGCAGGCAAACATACCTTCATAATTTTTGTAAATTCAGAAGCTAATGTAGAATCTGACCTAGAATTTCAATACATATTTGTTGAAGGAGAAATTGAAGGAATCATGAATCCAGGAGAGAGAAATTTTGCTTATAGGGATGTTATAAGAAGGCGTAGTCTGTTAGAAAAAATATTTCCTGTATAGGATTTATTTTTAACAACACATCTGTAAGCACATAACACAGTGCCAGACATTGTCCATAGAAAAAAGTGATGAATCTCTTTTTGTATGCTGTGTACTGGGAAAGAAATATATGAGAGGCTGTTAGGAAAATTCAGCTTCCACCTTCCCAATATAATTAGAAAACTGCATTCGTTTCTTAATATAACAAAAACATTTTATTTCATGCTTATAAGAATGGAAGGAGAAGAGAGAAAGGAAATATATTTTTTACAAAATTTTACTAACTGAGTTCTTTTTGAGCATTTTGGGATAACTTAGTCTTGGGAAGCATTCCCAGGGATGAGAATCAAGGCAAATAACATCTGTTTTGCATAGCACTCACCTTCTCTGTGAATACGGATACAGAATACAGAATCCATAGTTCTCATCATTTCTTTTTGAGAATTAAGAATCACCTTCTGTAAAACTTTTGCTGATTCCATATGTTGTTATATGACTCAATGTGAATTTAAGGATTTGGGTGAAAATACTTTGAAAATAATAAATGTATAGAGCCTATTTGAAATTAGCAGATGGCATCATAATAGATAAAAATGCTAATTTTATGACGCTTGTATCATGCTGCTCAGTGGCTGATTCCGACAATATGATAATTAATATTTTGCCATCTATTTTGTCAGAATTTCTACAGCCAAGGGCATAAATTATACAATTAACAAAACCTTGCTGTTTTCAATCAAAAAGCAAAACACTCAGAATTATGTGGATCAGATCCTGTAGAAAAAGTAGCTCATAAGACATAACCACTTCATTTTAAATAGTATCACAGTTCTGAATTCAAATTAATGATACTCTTCAAAAGGCTGATGCTATGATAATTAATTTGGGCCTGTGTCAAATTTATTTAAGTGAGAAATCAGCTTTCAAAGAAAAAATCATGCATCATTTTAGAGCTATGCTTTCAACTTTTTAAACATTTGTATTTTATTTTCAATAAATTTAGATGCTCAAAAATTTGAATAAATAGGAAAATGAACATCTCAACAGTCATCACCAGAATTTATCCATTACTGACATTCTATGTACCTGCTGTACCTTTCTACCATGCCCTCTATCTCTCTCCGAATGAATGCTGCAGACAAGACATTTTGCTCCCAATTACTTAGGCATCTATCTTCTTAAACAAGGACATTTTTCTACTCAAGCACAATGTATCACACTTAAACCAGCATTAATGTAAAATCATGATGCAATGCAAACAATTTCCTCCACGAAGAGGCAAAATTATCTATTATAGATTTTTTTTTGACCCCAATTAGGATCTGTCAAAACTTAAGAATTATTTTTAGTTATGTTTCTCTAGTTTCTCAGACTTTAAAAAATTTCTGGAGTTTCCTCCTATTAATTATATTTGATTCTTTGAAGAGCCCAGGCCTTTTGTCTTACAGAGCATCTCACATTTTCTATAAATATATATGATGTTTTTGTGATTTGATCTAGGTCGAATATTTCTGGAAAGGCCATCATGTGGGTGGGGTTTGGAACCTCTCACTACATCACATGTGGAGACTCATGTTGGCTTTTTGTACTATTGGCAATACCAAGATTAACACTCAGATCTCTTCATTGTAAAGGCATATTTAATTCTTTGAGGTGAATAAGTAAGATGTAGATTGATGCTCTGAGGTCTTTTAAATTTCCTTTTATCCATCATATCAAGGATGGTTTTAGGTTCCTTTGTCTGAATCAGAGTGATGATTTTCTAATTCCATCATCCCTAAGCACCTGCCTCTGAAAACCTTCTACTTTTTCTTTTTTTCTTTCCTTTTAGTGTCACTGTGGATCCATGTGTATTTTTTTTTATTCATTGTGTTATTATCCCTTAACGTCATTGTTCATTTTGATTCTGGCAAGTGGACATTTCTTTAGGTCAGTTTCTACTTCCCCATATGATGGTACCATAAATCTTCAAGCACTTCATTTTGACCAAAAGGTGTTCCAGGCTCACCTTCTCCTATGGATCTAGACTTAATCATTTCTTCAAATAATCCTAGTCCTTTAAATAGAGAATGGTATATTAAGGATGAGATTTAGACAGTAGGTGTGTATCTTCTTTGGCCAACTTGTAAATATAATTACTTTTCTTCTTCTCATTTTTCTTAACTAGGACCTCTGGTTTTAAAAAGCTAAATAGTAGTGACAGGGCATCCATGTCTTGTTCTTAATCTGGGGACAGAAATGTACATGTTCTCCCTTGAGTATGATGGAAGCTATAAGGGCTTTATAAATATAGTTTATCAGATTAAGAAGGTTTCCTTCTATTCCCAGTAGGCTGACAGCCTTTATTCTGAATGAGTGCTAAATTTTATCTAACGCCCTGTCTACTCCTAATGGACCTTATGGTTTCTTTCCTTTTAATATTGTAGTAGATCATACTTTAAAAAAAAATTGAAAGTGATTTCAAACTTACAGGAAAGCCTTAAGAATTAAAATGTTTCTAAGAATACCTAAAGCACATGCTTTAAATAACATATACATCTCCCTAACATATACATAATTTTCTGTGAACCACTTAAGTTGGTTAAGGTGCATGAAAGCCCTTTGGTTCTAAATACTCTATAGGTCTATTTGCTATGAATTTACCTATTCAAAGTAAAGTTTCCAAATGTAGCACATTATCATTATTTATAATACTTCTATTTTAAAATCATCACTCATCTCTAGTACAAGTACTAGTTTAGGGTCAGAAATCAGTCATGATGCTGTTTCAGCTTTTAAGAATATGAAACATTTCTACAGTTTTACTTTTTATTTTTGACAGTACTGTTAAAGAATATATTTTCCTCATCTTTCATTATTAGAAAGTGTCCAGTTAGGTTTTTTGTTCTTGATACTTTCTTACGCTTTGGTTCGGGTTATGCATTCTGGCTGGAAACAGCCTAGCTGGTGTTTTTCTTGGCACATCACACCTAGAGGTACCTGGGTCCCATCTGTCTCTCGTGGTTGAAGTTAGTTTAGATTCCTCCATTAAGGTGTTGACTGATTTTCCTACACTTTTTTATTCCTTGCAAACAAATGTCTGGGAGAAAAATTTTTAATACCATGCAATCATTATAGAAATATGACTTTTTACAGCCAGGAGTAGGTCCCAGCCCCTGTTACGGCTAGCCTCCTTCACCTTTTCTTTACACATGAAGCATCGTCCTTCTGAGATCTCAGGTGAAAGCCTGGGTCTTTATCACGATCTCTTGCATGTTATAAACTCCAGTTTCCGTTTGCCAGAAATTATACGTCTAACAAAAACTTGTGCTCTGCTTTTCACATCCCAGCTGCTTCTTTCTGGTATTTGTTGTTGTTGTTGTTTGAGGTATAACTTTCCAATGAGCAGCTTTGGCATTTGAACTTTTAAAATAAAATTTTCATGACAATTTTTGGTTTCCTTTTCAGCAATTTCCTCTCCTCCATCTCCAGCCTCTTGAAAATCCTAATTTTAAATCTCTGCTCCCTTAGCCCAGGTGGACTGGGCCTTCCATTCATTCTCTATTGTCCTGCACTGACAATTGGCAAATACTTGTAACTTCTGTGGAGCTCATGGCCATGTATTTTCCTTCTTGCAAGGCTCCTGGGCCTTTGTATTTTGACTGTGTTGGGTGATGTGAATAAAATGCATTTGATAGGTTATCCATGTATTTTCCATGGCATTGATAGTTACTTTGTTAGAAGCATTATTTTTACGAGTTATTTTTTAATGGTCAAATTCGAAGTCTACACCTACTATCTTTCTAATAATGACCTAATTAGGCACATTAAGCTTCTGTTTCCTATACTTAAAATATCATCTAAAAAAGAAAATGAAGTGAAAACATTCATAGATGTGATAATTTCCTTATGGGACTTGGCCAAAAAGAGCAACTGGAAAATGTGCTGACTAGTTATTTTCCTGTTCCTCCAAACCTAGGTTTATGACATATTTTGAAATAAATATCTGTGTCTAGCTTATGTTTTTTACATATATTCTAGTACCATTTACTAAAAATATGAAAAAAAGTGCAATATAGATGCCAGTAGGGCATTGCAACTTAAAGTAACAATGAAATACCGTGATATCATGTACCTATTAGAATGGGTAAAATATAAAACACTAAAACAATCATGGAGCAACAAGAATTCTCACTCACCATTGATGGAATTGCACAGCCACTTTAGAAGATAGTTCAGTTTCTATAAAGCTGAACATAGTCATACCATATGATCTATCAATCACTCTTTTAGATATTTACCTAATTGGGTTGAAAAACATGCAAAATAATTTTTATTGTAGCTTTATTCATACTTGCCCAAACTGAAAACAACCTTAAAATCCTTCAGTAGATAAACTATGGCTCATCCATACAATGTGTTACCATTCATCAATAAAAAGAAAAAAAAACTATCAAGTGACAAAAAAATAGATAAAACCGTTAGGTAGGTAATTAGGAATCATGCTTTCCAGGGAAGGAGGATGAGGCAGGGTCCCCAGACCACATCTCAGTGCTGCCCACCTTAATTTGGTCTCAAGTGATTGCTCACACCTGAGGAGGAGGGTCCACCCTACCAATCTACCAATCAGAACTTAGTGTGCCACTGCAAACCAGTGTAGAAGACGCTCTAGCTTAACATCAAGTACGGTAGAGTCCTACAGGTGCTCTAGAACAGCCTTAGGACTAATTATCATGTGGTCTATTCCCGCAGTGGGCTTTCAGAGAGGCTCGTGGGAGGTACACTGTGCAGTAAGACTCTGGTGACACCTAGGTGACCTCTGAAACACAAGGTAGGTCTGACCTAGGCAGTATAAAAGAGAACTGCTGGCCGTAAGATTTGCCTCTTTGCCTACGTTACTAGCAATGGAGGCCCCTTTGCATTGGTCTATGGCCCAGTGCATTTTGCTTTATAAATTTGGCATTTAAAAGTTTAAATGACAAAGCTGCTCATTTTGCCCTGTAAACTTTCTTACCCTGTAAACTTATCCTTGTTTTGTTTCATGTTTGCCTTACTTTGGGGTGTCTGGTTACTTTTTGATCAAGAATGTTCAAAGACCTGAAGACCCAGATAGCTTCATGAATCCCCAACATTTTAGACATTTCAGGAGACAGGCAGCTGCCATGAAACCCAACAAAACCTAACTGCATATTGCTAAGTGGTAGAAACCACTGTGTAAAGGATATTGTCTGATCTCAACTACATGACATTCTGAGAGAGGCAAAACTAGAGACAGTGGAAAGATCAGAGGGGTTCAAGGGTGTAGGGAGGAATGGATAGTTCAAACAAGGGATTTTTATAATGTTAAAACTATATTGAGCTGAGTGTGGTGGCTCTCCCTATAGTTCCAGCTACTTGGGAGGCTAGGCAGGATGATTGGTTGAGGTCAGGAGTTTGAGTCCAGCCTGAACAAAATAGCAAGACACTCTTAAAAAACAAACAAACAAAAAAAACTTCAAAAATGTTCTGTATGGCAATGTAATGGTGGATACGTGGAATCATACATTTTTGTCAAGATCTGTAGAACTTAACTACATGAAGAGTGAATCTCAATGTAAACTATGAATTTAGTTCATAATGATGTGTTCATATGGGATTATTAATTGTCAAAGGCTGCCCAACACTAATGCAAGATGTTAATAATTCGTGAAATAGAGAAAGAGGATTATGAAAATTATTTCATCTGCAAATGTATAACTGTTTTAAAAAAATAAGTATACAAGTAAAATTCTAATGTTCACTTGCAAGGAAAGCATTAAATGGGATGATGAAAAATGGAGAAACTGAAGGGGCAAATCAAATCTGTACAGCCCTTGTGGAGGAAGCTGATTTCTAGTCATCAGATTTATTACAAAGCTCTATCAGTTCAGGTAGGTTGATACTGGCAAAAAGAAAGATTAAGGGAAAAAAATGGACTATTCAATGGTGCAAGGAATAATGTTTTTCTATGTGGAAAAAAAATCAAAATTCTACCTTACAGAAATCATACAGAATATAATTCCTTGTAAGATGCACCATAGAGGTGGTCCCACCAATTACCTTCCCTCCACTCATCCTCACCCCTTTTCTCCCCTCCCTCTCCTGTGGTGACTATATAAATGATCACAGGAGACATGGATTGACAGTACACGCTGCAAGAGGTGAGGCTAACCATAGGTGCAGGATAGCACTGAGCACTTCTCGCAGAGTCCTTTTATTGAGAAGATACATAATAGGTGGAAAGGTTACTAAGCAAAGATGTGCAGGGGCTGCGTGCTCGGGGAAGTGACCTCATAGGTGCCAACAGAGTATGTACTCAAGGAAATGATCTTCAAGGGTGGTAAGGAAATGATATTCAAAATACTAAATGCAATTTTTCTCCACTAATCCTTTAAGGAACTGTCATAAAATGCTTAATGTTTAATAATAATTGCCTTACTACTACAGCACTGAGCTTTGCTCCTCCAGGATTACAGAGTTACTTGGTGGCTTGCCCTCCAAGTCACAAAAGATTTCCAGGCTTGCCAGGAGAATGTCTTGTTCTCAGTAATTCCTCAGATGAGTTATGATATTGGTGACTGTTGTAGTAAGTATGATGTTTAATCCTCTATAATGTACCATGGGCTGATGAGAAAAATGTATATTCTTTAGCTTTGGGATGGTGTGTCCTATATATGTCTATTAATCCCATTTGTTCTAGGGTCAAATTTAAGTCCTTTGTATCTTTGGGTTGTTTATTTAGAGGATCTGTCCACTTCTGTCAGAGAGGTGTTAAAGTCCATGACTATTATGGTGTTATGGGATGTCATATTGCGTAGACCCATCTAGGTCTGTTTCATAAATCTGGGAACATTTAAGTTGGGTGCATAAATATTTAAAATTGAAATGTCTTCTTTTTTTTTTTTTGGCGATTTTGTTATCATTTATTTGTGAAGTTAAAAACGAGTGATAAAAAGTAAAAACTGCCATACAATTTTGTTTTGTTTTGTTCTCATTTTGTTTTCAATTTCAATCTCCTCTTGAACAGGTGAAAAGACAACAGATGAGACCAGTCTGTGAGGGGGGACAGGTAGGGTGCAGGGAGCTGAGCCAGGGTGGGAGGAGGAGGAGGAAAAAAAGAGAGGGGCTTGGCTGCTGGGGGAGTCCTGAAATACCAACACCTGGGCCAAGGAATGTTCCAACTTCAAGAAAAAGAAATAGCAAGAGTGACTTTTTAAAAACTTTTTTAAAGTTTATTTTAAAAACAAGAAGAGGGTCAAGGATGATAGAGAGAAAATGAATTGCTTTATCCTCAGGCAGTTTTGAAAAGGCTGGGGGTGGGGAGTATAGATATATATAAAATTATATATACATATATAATATATATAAAGCATATAAAAATACATATTATATATAAATATATGAAATATATATAATATATAAATATATATAAAATTTTATAAGTTTTGTTCTGCTCTTTATATTTTTAACTTTAAATTTTTGGGGGCAGATATTTAGTTCTATATATAGAACTAAAGTTTTTATATATATATTATATATATTATATAAAATTTTATAAGTTTTGTTCTGCTCTTTGTATTGTTAATTTAATTTTTTTGGCAGAGATTTAGTTCTTGCTATCTTCTATGGCTGGCTCAACATGAAGGATTTCAATTTTGAAAGAAAAAGCATGTGAAACACACACAGAATGAACGAGAGAGTGAGAGCGTGACACGCCCCTGCCGCTCCCGGTGAACTGCTAGCTGGAGGGCTCCCCTGACACCCTCCTCCCATAGCAGCCGTGGCTCTCTCGCCAAACAAACAAAAACCAGAAAAAAAAAAAAAAAGCCCCCAAACAGAACAAAATGAAAAAAAAAAATAAAGGTTTTTCACAGATTAAGAAGTTCACATTCATTCGATTCATTGAGTCTGCGGAGAAGGAAGAGATAGGAATTGGTCACTACAGGGGGGGAGGGTAGGAAACTAGGGGGTGGTGGAAAAGGAGGAGCTGGGACACCCATGAGCACAGGGGCCAGAAGCGCCTCCCAAACTTCAGCTGGCTCAAGTTGGAAGGACGCTGCTGGTTAACTGCTAGTCAAGCGCTCAGGGGACTTGGCTGCAGTGGACTCTGCTTGATGGAGGAGGAAGGAAAGGACAGCAGAGGAGAGAAGCAGGGCCACAGAGGGGCAGAGGCGGAGAGGGGAGATAGAGAAGCACGCTCAGGGTTGGAGGGAAGGGGTGCCCTCTGTCTTCAGGGAGGTGGGCGGCTCCCAGCGCATCACAACACGAACAATTTTAGATCAGTGTCCCCACAACACCCCTGTGAGGTAGATTGGAAGGTGGCAACGATCTTCATGCCCACTTCACAGACAAGACTGGGATACGAGGTGAGCGCTAGTGGAGGCTGAGCCCAGCGGGGCAGGACCCCTTGGGCCAGCCCCTTGTTCCTGCCAGAGCCTGGCCGCCTACAACAGTCACTTGGACACTTCTTTTTGAGAAAAAAGATGGTGGGTTTAAACAAAAGAAAGAATAAAAAGAACAAAAACCAAAGAAGTGATGCTGAGAAGGGGAAAAAAATTAGACGTTTTCTTCCCAAGTGGCCTGATTGCAGGTGAACCGGCAGCGGGGATGGACCCTGTCTGAGCTGTCTGCCTGCCCCCACCCCAGCACTACTCAGCAGTTCCAAAGTTCCGCCTGTGTCTCGCCCTCTCCCCCAGCATCATGACAGTGGTACACAGGAACAAACTGCTGGCGACGCTTCTTCATTTAACCTCTGGACCCAGCATACGCTCCCGGTGGTGCATGGGGGCTCCTGGAGACCTCTGGCCACGTGGCCCCCACTGCAGGCATCAAGGGGCACACCCCGCAGGGGAAGGGATTTCCAGCACTACCCACTAAGGCAGGATGGACGGTGGTCGGGGGTTGGAAGGAAAAAGGGGGAGGAGGAGGGTGGTGATTCCCACTTGCCTGAAGCTGTCCCTGCTGTGTGGGAGGTGGCTTGGGGCAGCTGGGACCTGGTGTCTGTCCGTAGTAAGTGGCCTGATGTCTGTAATACTCAGCCCAGGCAGCACTGTAGTCTGGCTGGGAGCCAGGGGGTGCTCCCACTGGTGGCCACTTGTGCCTGCTTCTTGTAGTACTCCTCCTAGGCTAGGGTGACCAGATTTTAACATCAGTAAGGTGGGACAACATGGGGGGGGGCAGGGAAGGGCCTAACAACAATGCAAACTTTGATAAGCAGTTCTCGATAATCACTTCTCAGCAATTATTTGTTATTATTACAGTTTAACAGTATAAAATTAAGAAAAATAATATAAAACTCATATTCTGGCAAAATAGCCACATGGCAGCAGAAAACCGTATATTACCTTTTTGTCCTCCTGTCCGTTTGTGCATTCTTTACAAAATTGGGACTTTTTTTAAAACGCTGCGGGCCTGTCCCGCCCAAAGTGGGACGTCTGGTCACCCTATCCTAGGCCTTTGTGTAGTCCTGCTGTGGGGGCGCTCCAGGTCCCCCACTGGTGGCCACTTGTACCTGCTTCTTGTAGTATTCCTCCCAGGCCTTTGTGTGGTCCTGCTGTGGGGTCACTCCAGGCTGCTGGAGCTGCTGGCCGATCTTCTTGTGGTACTCTTCCCAGGCCTTAGTGTAGTCTGACTGGTGGGTGGGCAGGGACTGACGGGGCTCACCCTGAGCAGGTGGGGCTGTGGGGGCTGATGCTGGGCCTGGCATAGGGCCTGGGGGCTGCTGGTAGTAGTGTGAGTAGTAGGTGGCCCAAGCAGCATTGGGGTCTGTGGCTGCTACAGCTGCTTTTCTTGGGTCATGAGGTGCACGTGGTTGCCACTGGGGGTAGGTGTTGCCCCATCCCTGTGGTGGGTACTGGTGAGGAAGGGACCCCCAGGCATGAGGCGGGGGCCCTGGTGGCCCCTGGTTGAAGGGCCCCATTGGGCCCGTAGGGCCTGGTCTCCCAGGACTTGGTCCCATTGGGAAAAGAGGATCCTCAATTTTCTCCTCAATTAGGTGCTTGGCATGGTCCATATGCTGGAGTGAGCCCTGGATGATGAACAATTTGAAGTTGGGAGTCCCCGTTGGGTGGCGGCTACCAGGAAATCTCTATGAAGGTGCCTGTTTGCTGGTTTATGGCTTTCACATTCTCGCTGCCTTGGCCAATGACCCGCCCACACTTGTGAGTGGGGATGGAGAAAGTCATCTCCCCACCAGGGGGACCCCAGCTGCCTTGGCTTCTTCCTTGGCCCCAGCCCCCTAGGGGCATGCTGGGATCTCCTGGAGGGCCTGGGGGACCACTCCTGAGGCTCTGAAGGAGGTTGTTGATGATCTGGGCGGCATGCTCACACCTGTCGGGGGCCCCATTATGTGGGCTATCTTCTCAGGACCTGTCCCATCATCTTGTTTAAACTGTGCCCACACGCCAGCATCGTTCTGGATCTTCTTGATCATTTCTCCACTCCAGCTGATGACCACACCAACAGAATGCCTGGGCATTGGCACATCAATGCCTCTGCCAATCCGAGATCCATACTCATTCTGGTCTCCAAAGCCACCTTGGTCACGTTCCGGGAGGATGTCCATCACCATCTCACAAGCTTGCTGCACTTTGTAAGGGTCTCCAATGATCCAAAGAGGCTTGTCCACATTCGTGTTCTGGGAACCATCCTGAATTAAAATCATCTTCATACCAGCTGGTTCCTGCAGCTGCTTGATGGTATCCCAGCCCTTGCCAATGACCAGGTCAGCCTTCCCTGCGGGGATCATGATCTTCTGCATGGTGCCATTCTGCCCCCCATTGGCATTGTCATGGAACTGTCCTGGGGGTCCCCCATGACTCTGAGACATAATGTCATCCAGCATCATCTTTGCTTTCTGGACAGATTCTGGGGCTCCTGTCAAGGACAAACTGTGCTCGAGTAAGCCACCGCTGTCTGGAGAAATCTGTACTTTGCAGCCAGAATCCTGTTGGATTTTGTTGATTTGTTCACCTCCTCTGCCAGAGATTAGGCCCACCATGCCATCTGGGACCCTGTACTCTTCTGTCCTTGAAGTCCTTGGAGGAGGATGGATGGGTCCAAGCTGAGAACTGATGGAGTCTCCCTGGGAAGCCAGTTTCTTGCTCTCTGGTTGATCTCCATCTTCCAACTGTCTCTTTTGGCCCCCCAAACCAAAATCAGGAGTGCTGTTATTCACTGTTGTAGCAGCATGGCCTTCAATTTTGGCTGTGATCTGGTGGGCCCGCTGCACGGCATGGGCGAAGGTGTCCTTGCCGATTCCCAAGCCACCTCCGCTGGGCGGCTGCTAGGGCCCTGCAGCTGAACCCCCGCCCAGGCCACCGCCGCTGGGGCTGCCACCAGACCGGTCCCCTGTGCCTGGCGGGCCCAACAGAGGGCCTCCCCACCCCCACCCCCCCTAACCCCGCCCCCCTGGCTCCCCTGCCCCCACCAGTGGGCGGCGGCCGGGGCAGGGGTCCTTCAGTGCTGTAGTCCGACATTGGTGCAGCAGGGCCGGGCCTGGAGCAGAGGCTGAAGCTGAGAGGTGGCTCAGCACCGGAACGAGCAAAATGTGTTTTTTGTATTGTTCCCTTGACCAGTATGAAGTGGATTTGTCTTTCTTAACTTGCTTTAAATCTACTTGTATCTGAAGATAAGATTGCAACCCCTCCGTTCTTCTGATTTCCATTTGCTTGGAATAATGTTTTCAATCCCTTACCTTAAGTCTTGATTTGTCCTTCAGGGTGAGGTGTGTTTCCTGCAGACAGCCGTGTGGATACTTGTGGTTTTTTATCCAATCAGCCAGCCTGTGCCTCTTGAGTGGAGAATTCCATCCATTGACATTTGTTGAGAGAATTGATAAGTGTGGTGGAGTTCTACTTATCTTATTTTGAGAAAGTCTGTTGTGTAGTTTTATCCTTTGTGCTACTGTGGAAACTAATTTTTGACCTTGAGCTTCTAGGTGTTTACTTCGCTGGTAATCCATTGTGGTGGTCAGGTCAGTGTTGAGAATAGGCCTAAGTATTCCATGTAGAGCTGGTGTTATTGTGGCAAGTTTCCTTAGTGTTTGTATATCCACAAAAGATTTGATTTCTCCATCAATTTTGAAACTTAGTTTAACAGGATACAGAATTTTAGGTTGAAAATTGTTTTAAGAACGTTGAAGTTGGGTGAGCATGCTCTTCTGGCTTGGAAAGTTTCACTTGAAAAGTCTGCTGTCATCCTAGAGGCTCTGCCTCCGTAGGTCAGTTGTCACTTACTCCTGGATGCTTGCAGAATTTTTTCTTTCATCTTGACTTTGGACAGGTTTGTTACAATATGTCTTGGGGAAGCTCTGTTTGAGTTGAGATGACCCGGGGTTCAATATCTATCTGAAAGGAGTGCATCGAGATCTTTAGTAAAACTTGGAAGGTTTGCATTTATGATAGTACCCAGTTGGGCTTCCATTTCTTTGGGACACTCTTCTTCTCTTTCAAGGATCCCTATTATTCATATGCTTCATGGAGTCTTGTAATTCTCTAAACAACTGTTCTTCTTTGTCTCTCTTCTTTTTAGTCTCTTCAAGTACCTGGATTAACTCAAAAACTTTATCCTCTAGCTCTGAGGTTCTTTCTTCTCCATGGTTTAACCTATTTTTGATACTTTTTCCTGTATCTTTACATTCTCTGATTGTCTTCTTCACTTCCTTAAGCTTTGCCATATCCATTCTGTATTCTACATAGCTCTTGTCCAACTTTTGATTCTGTCTTTCCATTTCTCATCCATTCCTTTTATTGTCTTTATCATCCATATTTAAAATTCCCTTTCTGTCAAACAGTTAACTCTTAATAGGTGTAGTCTTCTGTAGTAGCTGCCTCATAGTCCCTTGGGGGAGTTGCTCTGTTTTGGTTTTTCATGTTGCCTGAATTTTTCTGTTGCTTCCTCCTCATGTGTTCTTTCTTCTTGTTCACCTGCATGTCCTCTTTCCTTCTCATTTACTCTTTTGCTTTAAATTACCTTGTCTCAGAGCTTAGGTCTTCAAGTGACCTTGTGGTATAAGGCAAAGAGGAAGAGAAGGGAGGGTAAAGCACAAGCAGGAAAAAACAAGAGGAAAAGAAAGAAAGAAAGAAGAAAAAGAAGGAAGGAGAAAAAAGAAAAGAAAAAGAAAGTGAAAGGAGATGAAAGAATTGGAAGAACAGGAAAGAATGAGGAAAGGAAGAGAGAATGAGAGTGATAGAAAAAATGGTATTGATCGGCAGGGTGTTACGGCCATGAGTGTAATTCAATGATTTTGAGGAGCTGGGCTGGGTGGTTTCCTAGAAATCAGGAGCTGCTTACTAGCTTGCGCAAAGCCAAATTCTTCCTCTGCTGTGACCAAAAATACAGGAGTCCTTGCTCTAATGAGACAAATTACTGCCACTGCAAATCACATGCTGTGATCTCAGAACCACCTTACTGTGCTTCCTGAGCTCCAACTTCAGGTAAGGTCTCTGTGCCACTTATGGCTGGGTTCTCTTTTTCACAGTTGTAGGAGTAGATCTCAGCTGAACTATCCTTCTGGTTGGCCATCTTGCTCCCTTTTCAGCATTCCTCCCACATTAGCAAGGGGGTCTTTAGAGGAATCTAACCATCCAGCGTTTAGCTCAAAGTCACATGTGCTGGCTGGCTGGAGTTCAATCTTCCTGCTCTTGTGCTTCCTTTTAAATAAACAATTTTAGGCTCAGTGTTTTAAAAATATTTTCTAAATCACAAGATTAATTTTATGCTAGTTTAGAAAAGTTACTTCATCATTGGGTATACATACAATTAGAATTTGTTAATTCACTTACTTACCAAATGATCCGCTAAGAAACTGCTGAATGTTTTATAAATTTGTCAAACTCAACATCATCAAAATACAACAAAATACAACAAAAACTTATTTCTCTCTCTTCTCTTCCCCATCATCCTTCTGTCCCCAGATCATGATTCTAGATCTATTTGATATAAATAAACCAAAAAAGAAAAAACCAAGTATTACTATAACTTTTGCCTTAAATATACTTCAAATGTATTTCTTGATGCAATTAGAAAACAAAAACATAAATTTAATTAAGCTTTTCTTTTTCTCTTTTAAAATAACTATAATTTCTTTTTTTTTATTAAATCAGCAGTGTACATTAATACTATCATTGGGTACAGTGTACTGTTTCTGTATACAATTTGAAATACTTTCATCCAACTGGTTAACATAGCCTTCATGTCCTTTTCTTAGTTATTGTGTTAAGACATTTATATTCTACATTTAGAGAGATTCACATATACCCTTATAGGATTGAACCATAGGCGTGATCCCACCAAACACCCTCCCTCCACCCCCCCTCTCCTCCTGTCCCTTCCCTCTCTCCTTATTCCTGGGCTAAAATTGGGTTATAGCTTTCCAATGAAAGTTATAAAATTAGTTTCATAGTTGGGCTGATTACATTGGATACTTTTTCTTCCATTCTTGAGATACTTTTCTAAGAAGAATATTTTTCAGCTCCATCCATGTAAACATGAAAGAGACAACGTCTCTATCTTTCTTTAGGGCTGCATAGTATTCCATGGTGTACATATATCACAATTTATTGATCCATTCGTGGGTCGATGGGCTCTTGGACTTCTCCCATGACCTAGCAATTATGAATTGGGCTGCAATGAACATTCTGAAAGAAGTATCTTTATTGTAGTATAATTTTTGGTCTTCAGGATATATACCTAATAGAGGAATTATAGGATCAAATGGCAGGTCTATTTTTAGTTCTCTAAGTATTCTTCAGATGTCTTTTCAAAAGGAACATATTAGTTTGTATTCCCACCAGCAGTGTAGAAGTATTCCCTTTTCTCCACAAACACACCAGCATCTGTGATTTTGTGATATGGGCTAAACTTACTGGTGTTAGATGATATGTCAAAGTAATTTTGATTTGCATTTCTCTGATGATTAAGGATGGTGAGCAATTTTTCATATATCTGTAGGTGATGCACCTGTCTTCTTCAGAGAAGTTTCTCTTCAAGTCCCTTGCCCACCCTGAGAGGGGATGACTTGTTCTCTTCTTGATAATACATTTGAATTCTCTGTGGATTCTGGTTATTAAACTTTTGTCAGAGAGATAACCAGCAAGTGTCTTCTCCCATTCTGAGGGCTGTCTACTTGCTTTACTTACTGTGTTCTTGGCTGTGCAGAAGCTTTTTAATTTGATGAGGTCCCAGTAGTCTATTTTTGATATTGCTTCAATTGCCCAGGGGTCCTCCTCATAAAATTTTCACCCAGGCCAATTTCTTCAAGTGTTTACCCTATGCTTTCTTCTAGTATTTTTAGTTTCATGTCTTAAGTTTAAATCTTTAATCCAGTGAGAGTCAATCTTAGTTAGGGGTGAAAGTTGTGGATCCAATTTAAGTCTTCTGCAGGTCACCAGCCAGTTCACCCAGCATCATTTGTTAAATAGGAAATCTTTTCCCCACTCAATGTTTTAATTGGCTTGTCAAAGATCATATAACGGTAAGTAGCTGGGTTCATCTCTTGGTTCTCTATTCTGTTCCATACATCTACCTCTCTGTTTTTGTGCCAATACCATGCTGTTTTGATCACTATGGATTTATAGTATAGTCT